>BMAU01018778.1:0-25127 GCA_019973935.1 Trichonephila clavipes
ATCAGAATTAATAAGAAAAAGAGCCGAAAAATATGAGAGTGACATAAGATAAATGAAAAACGAAATAATTTAGATGGGCAGGACAAACCTGCTGGAAAAAAACAGTAGCGGACGAAGTCCGCTCACTGATGAAAGAAATGCCCTGCATGCTGCAATATGATTGATCGAGACC
Source organism: Trichonephila clavipes (assembly GCA_019973935.1). NCBI lineage: Eukaryota > Metazoa > Arthropoda > Arachnida > Araneae > Nephilidae > Trichonephila > Trichonephila clavipes. Next base: position 173 of record BMAU01018778.1, read on the forward strand.
GATCAACGCAGAAAGTGGGCGTGGAAACAGATTGGGTCGATCCGGAAATAAACGACCCGGAACAAGGAGATCTTGAGATTAAAATAATATCAAGATCCCATAGAAAAATAAAAGGGAGAAACAAATTTTGAAAAATTTAAGAACCTACTTGCACATTGCCATAAAATGAAAAAAGGGGGGGGAAGGGACCAAAAAATAAGAGAGTATAGGACTAGACGCGGTATAAGGATTAGATAAGTATGTATTCTTTTATGAATAACAATTCATAACTTCAAAAAAAATTTCTACTAATTTGAAACAATTAATGATAAGAAAAATAAATAATTATGAGATTTACATACCGTTTTGCACTCTTCTCTGTTGACTGGTAGGTGAATGAAATCAGGCAAGAGGGATGCTATGGCTTCACTGACTCTGTGCACTACTCGACATACAGTCGGCTGGCTGACATCGAACAAGTCAGCAATTGCTAATTGCATACATGCAACAGCGTAAAATCGCAGAGCAACCAGAACTTGCTCCAGTGGATTTAGGGCATTATTGCACGGGGTTTTGCTCTCTAATTTTTCTTCAATTAGCAGAGTCAATTCTGCGACACTTTGTTTTGTCGGAATCTTCTCTGAAACTCGTAATCGTCCAATTCCTCGAACAAATTACTCCTTCTAACTAATTTTCTGATTTTCTAAAAACTCTAATTCAGTAATAGTGGAAACTTTCTGAATGGTATTCATCGTAAAATAAAAATCCATCCTAACTCAAAACTTGCACGAAAACGTAAACACTCGAAAAATCGCTTACTGCGCATGTGCGGTTGCAACTGACCCGGCTGTGGCACTGGATCAGGATTTTTTAACTTGAACCGGAGTTAAGCTATTAACTTGCGATGGTGAATAACGTTTTCGGCGAAACCCAGATTTCCTTCCTCTAACCGGCAGTCAGGTTAGCGGTGAATATGGGCGTAATTCATAAAATACTAAGTTGAGAACAATTTTAATAATTACTAGTGTCCCCATGTGAGCTTGTCATAAACAAATTGTACACAAAATTTAATACTAATCTTGTTAACTTGTATCTAATTAATAAAAGAGACTTTAAGCGTGTGTGTTTCACCTCTACAGCCCAAACTAAGCAACCCAGAAGTATAAAACTTGGCACATAATTATTCTAGATCCTGATGATGTGCACTACGAAGAGTTTTTTTTTTCGAAACTCGCTTTAAAAATTTAATTAAAAAAAATCTAAACTATTTTTCCATATTTTTTTTCAACAACTGGGTTTTTAGTTAGTTGTTTTGGCAACGCAGTGTATTTGTTTTAGAATTCTTTGCGCTCGAAAATTTTACAGTTGATTTAGCAATGTTGACAAAAGTGAATTGTGTTTTCTTAATCAAGCATACTTTATCCTTTTCCGAAATTTCAAACAAAAGTGATGAAACTTTAATTCATTAATGCTAATTGACTTTCAGAAATGAAAATCTAAGTTTTTGTCACTATGGGTGATACCAAAGTTTGCTCAATGGTTTGTATGTGTGTGTGTTCCGAATACAGTTTCATATTAAATCAGTATATTTTGTTTTTTAAAAAAAGCTGTGATTTTAGAAAATATTAGAATCTGTTTTCTGCAAGGCTGCCTTTTTATTTAAATGCTCATTAAATTTATGTATCTTTTATTGTTGTGCATGTATATTTCTGATATATTATTGTGGTTTGTAGTACTACATGTTGGTTGTGTAATAGAACAACTACCCTTCTTGCAAGGCCTAACTTAATTACTGTACTCTCTCTCTCTGGCTACTTTTAAAGATATTTTCATACCATCTGGTATCCTTTTTTATTTGATATTCATGATTTGTCATAACTTTGCTATTAGCATTAAGAAGGCCTGAGGGCACTCTCTCTTTAAACCTTTAAGCTGTATCTGAAAAATGTTTGCTTCCATTTTGGTTACTAACTTTATGTTGACTTTTATAGAATAGACTTTACAAAAAATTTGTACAAATTTTGGTACAACAGTTGTAAGACCTCAGGTTTGCAATTCTTGCAAAACCGAATGTTAGTGGTACAAGTTAGAATTTTAGGTATTTACTTATTGTCACCACAGCCAAATTGGCGCCTTAGAAATCACTCCTTGATATCAAGAAAAAAAATTTCGTATTTTATATGAAAAAAAAGATAAGATTTTGGCCGGAAATAGCACGATTCAGGTGGTGCCAATTTGACTGCAGTGGCGCTAATACGCAAGTCATTTATTCGAAGTATTATACCAAGGTATAGAAAAAAATAGTTTATTTCTATATAGAACAGGGATGGCGCGCCTTTTTTAGACATGGGTCAAATTTTGTTCATATTTTTTTTAATACTAGCTCATGGGTCACTATTGCCTATTTGCCCCAGAGTTAAGTTTAAAAAATTTTAACTGAGTATTTTTAAAACTAAACATCTTTAAAATTCAATTGGCTTAACGGGTAAAACTGGGCATGATTTGGCAATTTAAAAATTTTTAGTTGTGTTAAAAATTCCTAAGTGTGATGGATGTCCCCTCACATCCTTTAGTGTTCGAGAGTTAGAATAAAGATAAGTTATAATTTATACAAATAAAGGAAAGGATTTATTTGTTTCAGCCGTACCGGCAAAAATAAGCAACAAAAAAGGTTGCGTAGTTTTGCCTTTGTTTTAAAATGAGGAGACTTGGAAAAAAATCGAAAATTTTCCTAATTTCGCGAATAAAAAAAACTGCCGATTGGATTCACGCGAAGACCTATCGAAGAATCAATAAGCGGCGTCGCTATGAATGCTTGGCCGCCACAAACCAATGAGGTTGATTCACAGACATTGAGACACCTAGGCGAAATCACGTGACGAGGATAGCAACATATCCCCGCGTTTTGAATCAGTGTGTAAATTTCGTATGCTTGATATGTTTACTTCTTGTGTGTGAAGCTTATTTCTGAAATTTTATTTATTTTTATTATATTTTTGCATTATCCTTGTTTAATAATTAGGTATGAAGTATTTTTCGTAATTTTTTAGCATAATTGCTTTTTCAGTTTAGTATATTTGTCATTAGGTGTTAGTGTGCGAAGCAGGTAGCTTCTTGCAGTGTTTGTTTATATATTTATTAGCTCTAAAATATTTTTTAGCATCCTAATAATAAGTCCTTTGTTTTCATGTAGTTTATTTTGTTTATTTACGCACGAAAATGATTTACAGTATAGAAAAACTTTTAAAGTATGAAATGGGACCTTTAATATGGGACTAAAATATATCGCTAATATCAAGTTATATGTTCTATATCGCTAATATCAAGCTAATATACCTTCTGTCAAGAAAGTATATTTATACTAAATAAGAGGGGGAGAACTAAATACAATTCAAACATTTTTATTGTCTAACAATCATTCTTACACCATAACGCTTTTTCACAAACTGCAATATTCGAAAATCATTCTTTTGACAGAGAAGCAAAGTGTTTGCAATTGAATACATAGAATTCCCTTGACTTCCGACTAAAAATGAAGTAAATACAATACGCACCACATACATTGGAAGTGGGACTTTGAAATGGAATGCAATTCCAGGAGACTGTAGAAAATTTCTGTGGAAACAAAGTCTCTAAAACCTTCTTAATAATATTCCGTTGGATATCCTTAAGAGTCGAAAAACTCTATACACTTGTTTTCATGATAGAAAGCCAGCCAATGTGAACCAGGTTGAGAAGAGGCATCCAAATTCACCACAACTGTAGATTTTTTCTTTAAAATATGTATAGTGTCTGATGCGTAAACTCCTCGGAAAAAAGGTGCGGTAACAGGGTTATGGGAGAGAATAAATTGTATCTGATTTCCATCCATATCAGTTTCCAAAGTCGTATAAAATATTTCTTGCCTTGTTTATCTCTATTATGTTATCGAATTCAGAAAAAATAAGAACACATATCGTTTGACTGAGTGCTTTATTAAATTTTATTTCTATTCTAAGATTACTATGCTTGATCAAGTTCAAGTGATCTCCAGTGCATAGATCGGGAGACAAATTAAAAGCAACTAACGTGTTTCCACTTATATACTCCTCCCTCGATATAAAAAGACTTTGATCTTGGCCTAATTTTTCCGTTCCACTGAATAAACTATGATACCCCTTGATGTAATTATTTTGGGCCAAATTCAAATCCAGGGGATTATGTGGGGTTGGTTGACCATCTACATACACACCAATGAAGTTGATGTAATGCTTAAAATCGAAAGGAGATTTCTCGAATGTGCTGTGAAAGGAATCGTTATCAACACATCCCACAACAATTCTCTTAGGCATTTGACCAATAAAAATATTATCTTGTACAAATGACATACTTCCTTGTGGGATGGAGTATACTTTACATTGAACACGATTAATTGGGTATTTTGCAGTTTCTTTTTCTAAGGCCTTCTTGTGACCCAATACAACTCCGGGACTAACGAGTACTTTTCTTTCTAATAAGGTAATTTTCTCAAGAGTAACTTTATACCCTTTTTTTCCATGAAGACAAAATTCTGGTTTACTTCGAATCAATTTAATCTTGAAATCCACTAAAGTTAACAACAATCTTTCTTGATGAAATAAATCACAGTCATGTCTACATGTCCAATCATGTCTACAGAAGCACTCGATTAAAAAAAGCAGATCGTTTCTTTAACCCTTCTTCGTTACCTTAATAAAACATTTCACATGTCAGTTGGGAAGTTTTACTATCAATTCCATGATTGAGTAAAGTCTCAATATATGATCTGTAAGGGTAAGTGTTGCTAGAATTAGAAACCAGGCTTTCATTAAGTGTGATATCCACTTGCGAAAAAAGGGAATGTAGAAATAAGTTAACGGGACCAATCTATGCGCCTTTTTCTATTGGGGAACCATCTGATTTTACAATTTTTGCTTTTAAGAAAAGTTGCGTTTGACTCAAGTCTAGATATTCTTCACCACTTCCAGAGATATGAAATTCAATTGGACCGCCATCGAATACATTAGACAATGGATGAAATTCCACCCACTGACCTCTTTCTATGGCTGTTTGGGTAGCAGGTAAGTGAAAAAGTTCTCTCCCTCTCTCTCTCTCTCTCTCTAGCTCTGATTTGACACATTCGGGGGATCCTTTTAAAATAAATGCCATTACGGGTCAAAGATAACTCGTCCTTTCACCTTTATTGCTTTCTTCGAAATGACCTTCTTCTGTTTCTTTCTCTTCCTTTTATATCTTCCTCGACCTAGAACTTTTTGGATTAAACTCATGAATGAAAAACTTTGGATTGCTCATGTTCGACAGCTTTGCGAGTCATACCTCTACCAGCTTCTTCACTTCGTTTTCTCGCGGCGATTTTGAAATCTTCTCCAGACAATACATCACTAACAACTCTCGTACCTGTCCTCAAAGCTTCCTTTCTTCCCTTGACACGAAAAATTCCTCCTAATCCATAATCTTTCTGAAACGACACACCTTCGTAATAGGGAACTCCTGACCCGATATGATTCGTATAATAGTCTTCAAATTTTTTTGTACAACACACGTAAGGTACTTTCATGATGTGACTCATTTTCTTAACATGATGTGAATGTGTGTGAATTTATTCTTTGATGTACTGCGTATTTAAAACAAATGTCGCATACGGAAATGCAGAACAACTATCGCCTTATCTTTTTCGAAAGGTAACAGTGTGATGACCCCCCTGTGTCACACTTTGAACACCAAGATTAATTTGAGGCAAATAACCACTAAGAGCCATTTTGAATAATAATAATATTTATTTATTTTATTATAATTTTCTCAAAAATCTCTGATAACATATAATACGATAATGTTACGTCTCTTAAAGGGATTTGCCTTTATACTAAATTAAATTACTAAGAATGCAATTAATTAATAATCTAGCTCAAACTCAAGTAAAGTGTACCGAAATAGGAGATCCGAGAAACACACGTATTCGAATTCTTAACTTTCATTAACTTTAACTAAGTCGCTCAAACTGACGCTTACTTTAAGCGCACGTGAATTATGTTTACCGCTGGCTTATATCAGCTTTCTGGTACGTCTCGCAGCACGGCGTCTTCATGAATCTAATCTCCTTGAATCTTTTAGTAATGCGTTTGAAGTTACTGGCTTAATAGCCTACCATCATCTCTCTTGCTATCTCGCCATGCTCGACTTAAATACCTTGTCTAATTTAAATATCCCGTACCTCTTTTTGGAGTTGATTGGAAATAAACGTGAATTTATATTCCCCAGAAAGACGCCTAAGAAGATTAGTGGAAAGGTTCCGTACAGATTCGTCACAACAAGTCACCTGAATTAAGAGGAATTTTGATTTCAATGGTGTGGAAAGATTGTCGTATAACGGGAACATAGTGTGGTCTATCGTACTGAGCACTCACAGCATCTCTGGAAATTTTGACGACTCTTAAAAGAGGGGCTTCGACGTGACCTACCACCACCGGTTGGACAATATCACTGTAAAAATAAAATACTGGAAATGCTGCCTGTGGATCAGTTACAAAAGCACTTTCTTCAATACCTTTAACGATTTGAGAATGAAATCCTAACACATCGCATAACCCTTCTTCCAGAACTACTCTCGCATCGTTTTGAGTTTTTATTTTTACTCGTTTATTATTAGCATTGAATTTGAATAAAATTTTCCCTTCGTGTGAAGGTAGTGTCATTGAATGTAAAATATCGGAAATTGATTCATAATATTCGGGTGGCAACTTTCTTGTAATTAATATCCCATCTCCTAAATCAAACCTGAAAATATTATTTTTTTTCATTTATATTATACCAAGTATATGGATAAAATATTTCAGCTAGTCCAACTTCCCACTCTCCTTCTTTCAGAATGGGTGTTGGCAGCTGCGTGATGAAACTTAAATTTTATTGTTTGGAAAATAATGTAGAGAGCTATCGGATGGCAATGTTACACAGAAAGACATGTTTTTGTTACTGACAGATACAAAATTCGTGCAGAGTATTTATAGCATTTTAACATCACTGACCCACGTATTAAAATTTTCCGGATATTCGAGGAATTTCACAAAATACTCTATATTTCTTTTTCTTTTCCTTTTCTTTAAAATTTTTTCAACTGGAAAATAACCAGATTCTGTAAACTTTTGTATCTCCTTTTCATAAAATGTGCCTTCGATAATTTCTCCTTTGAGATCTTTCAGCATGTAAACGAAAGGATTTCTGGGAAGAATTTTGTAAATAATAAATATTTCCATAGGCCAATTATTTTCGTAGCCTTTATCAAATCTCCCTTTCCACTTACTGATGCGAACTTTATCATTTATCTTAAAAACGGGTCGTTTGACTTTAGTTTCACTAATGTCGCCATATAAGTTTTGCTACACTTGTCCTTGGTTATCAATATTTACGTATATCAATATTTGAGGTATAAGTTCAAAAATAATATAGTTTATGATCACATAGCAGTTACATTTTTAAAACGAAAAACTATATTTTTGTTGGAACTTGCGTATCACCTAAAAATATTGGCGACATTATATAAAACGAAGTACATGGTTGTTAATTCAGCGCGTACGAGACATGGCGAACTATCTTGAACGTTGACATTTTTGCGACGATATTCAAGTGCCTTTTTGTAACACAATACAAGCATAAAGAATTTAGATTTTCGAAGTTAAGTGGTAATATTTGACCCATAAACACTCATAAATGAGTGCATTACACACTAATTTAGTTGTTATATTCTCAAGTTTGATCTAGTGACAGATTAAGAAATGAGTATGTGATGTTTACAATTTTGAGTATATAGTCGTTGCCAAAGATGAGAATAGCCTATTCTCAAATTTGAGTATGTTTGCATCGGAGCTATTTTGAGTATGTGACGTATTCAAAATTGAGTATTTTTTACTTAGTTCTGAATACCGGTTTTTCGCAGTGAAGTGTATTGTTTCAGTGAAAATGTGTATTTTCTTTTTTTTATTATGTCAGAATATATTTTATTTGTTTACTTTCAGTAAAAATTAATAATTTTTTAAATAATCTTTTGTTTTCGACTTTTCAATATGCTCGCGCCCCCTTGTAGGGTTTTCACCCCCCGCCAAGAGGGTGCTCCCCACAGTTTGAGAAACACTGTCCTAGGAAGTATGCGGGCATGTATATATATGAATCTTGAATAGAAAATGGGATTTCATGGATACAATGTCAAGGAAGGGAGATTTATTTAGATTTACTTTTTATCCTATTTATTTCTCAAACTTCCTTGACAGAGTTGAGATAGACAGAATGTGCGTTACATGTTGAATCTTTTGAGACTTAAAATACTCCCATTAGCGTGATGTGGAGGTTTGGACAGGGAGGTACTAGTTCCGGTATGTTTCTCGTCCCAGATGGTTCAAAATAATGAGGTTTGTCGCAAACAACCTGGTGTTGCTTTATAATGCAAAGTAAATTAAAATAAAATCAAAATTGCATTTACTTATAAAATACAGAGGAGTTCACTTAAGAGAGATTGAAATCCCCCCCTCCAATTTATTTTTCTAGTTTAAAGCTCATCACCCAGCCGTATCCTTTGGTTTGATTTACTTATCATAGTCAACTATCGTGAGGACTATTGACAATGGAACCCGTACTTTTGAACCTTAGTCATGTGACGAGGATGACAATTGATCTGGCACTGTATTCTCGAAACAACTGCTTTATATCAACGTGAGGACTAAGAGTCTTAGTGGAGTTTTCACCGTTCGGATCTTCCTCCAGCATTGGATTTTTCCTCGTTTCCTCCAATTCGCGCTTTTTTTTTTTAAAAAAAAGCGTGTTATGTAGGATGTTTTTGAAGTGGTAACTTCCATTGGCGTGATTTACTAGAGAAGGAACTTGAATGAACGTCACGCTCGGGAATGTAACGCTCCTTCGGCTTTTTTCGCCTGTTTTCGGAAAACTTGCTCCGACAAGATTGGTCCATAACTAAAAAGAAATCACGTGACTAAAAGAGAGGGACATGTTAGAACCCCCCTCCCCTGGGTTCCACCCTGGACACCAAGATTAATTTGAGGCAAAGAATCACTAAGAGCCATTTGTATAGTAATAACTTGCCTTTATTATATCGATTCAAATATCAGAAACTCTAATAACATATAATATTTCTATGTTACGTCAAACAAAAGGGATTAAATTAAATTACGAATTATGAAATTAATCAATAATTACGCGTAAGATTAAACAAGGTCTACCGAAATAGGAGGTCCGAGAAATACACGTAACTCGAATTATTAGCTTTCATTAACTTAAACTAATTTCATTAAATTAACGATTGTTTTAAGCGATGATGAACTATATTATATCACCTGACCGTACTTAGGTATCTTCACCAGATGTATTCGTAGATTACTAACCGCAACTCTTCAATATCTCAATCAACTTGAATCCTCCAAACTTGAGGTTACTTCTGCTGTCTCAATAGCCTTCATCCTTACTAGCTTACAAAGCTCTACTTAAATACCCTATCTGCTTTGCATATCCCGTTCGCTTTTTGGAGTTGATTGGAAATATATAAGCGAATTTATAATCCCCAACAAGACGCCTAAGAATGTTAGTGGATAGGTTTCGTACAGATTCGTCACAGACGTTCTCCCAGGGGTTTTATTCCCTTTTCATTCTCCCCCTGAAGCTGAAGCAATGCTCACTCACAAAGTCAAAAAAAAAATAGGAGGTGAAGTGTCCCTTCGGGAAACGGGTACTCCGACAACCCATTCTTCGTATTTTCTCCCCTTTATTGTGTCATTATTGAATTTTCTTCTTTTTAGTTTTGAGGGTACGATATATTAAATTGATGCATTCATGCCAACATTCCTAATTATGTATAGATTTAAGATATTTTGTTTTATATGAGAAATTGGTATTTAAATGTGAAATTAGTGTTTTGTTTATTCTCTCTGTCAAATCTTAATTAACTTAAAAATATTATTAATTACTTAACCTAAAGCTACACACATTTTATACTAATGCATCGTTATTGCTGTGGGCTCAACTGGTCATCTTATAAACTTAGCAACCATACGTTTTCGTTTTTTTGTTTCCCAAAAGATGAACAGTTGATGCAAACTTCAAAAGAGACAATCCCTAGAGGAAATTTAAAAATAAATCAGATGTTATTTCAATAGAAGAGTATCATGTTTTAAAGAACATAGCAGCGAGTTATTGCGTTTATAATATAAAATTCGAATGCTACGATTACAAATATAGATTTGTTAGAGATAAAAAAATCAATTTCGATTCAGAAAATGTTGAAAGGGCAAAATATTTTAGACTTCTGGATGGAGGTCAGCCCTCTTTTCCGCTTAGGAACGATAGGCGCAAAAAATTGTAGGGAGAAATAATTAAAATTACAGAGAACGCGTACAACCACCTAGTGTTTATTTACAACCCAATTATTCTCTTTCATTTTTTATATCTAAATTATCAAATCTTCGTTTCGCTATCGGCCAAATTATTATGTAAATCACTTGGCTTTTCTTCCCAAATAATATTTTGTTTCTTGCATACGGTTATTAAATTGTTCTCAAAACTCAAAATAAAATATTTATCGAAACGTTTCTCAAACTCTGGGGTGCACCCACCTAGAAGGGCACGATAACCTTACTTGGGGGATGCGCAATCATATCGCGAAAAATCGAAAATGAAATATTTAAAATAATTAGCAATTTAATACAATATATTGCAATTTTAAATAATTACAAAATAAAATACATTCTTACGTAATAAAAAATTAAACACACATTCACACTGATATAATACATCATACTAATGTAAATGAATCAGTACTGCGCAAAGTATTTGATAGTTAATTTATCAGTATTCAATTGAAATCAAGTTTATTAATTACTAGTGACTCCCTTGGGCTTGTCATATACAAAATTATATATAAAACTTAATATGTAACTTGATAATTACTACGGTTTATAATTAAAGTTGTATTGTATCGTAGTTTTACCATCAAAGTGCATTACATTCAACACATTGTTACTATAAGAAGGGGATGCGATGAATATTCTGACTGAAAATTAGGTCGCAAATATTGAAAGATTGAGAAGCACTGCTTTATCGCAATCTACAACACTATTTGGTATCATGAATCCCTTTAGATTCTAAGGAGGATATCTGTTCACAAGAATGCCGAGGGTTCAATTCTTCCCCTCCCCCTCCTCATACACCAACATATTTTTAATCTTTAGCATAAAAATTATGACTCAGCCCTTTTTATTTCTTTTTTTTAAAAAAAAAATTAATTCCCTCCTCCTCCTTCCCTCCCATAAAAAATTATGTGCACGCCCTTCTTCAGTTTACTTGTTTTTATTATAAAGTTATCGTGTCAATAAGATTCAGAAATCCAAGCTACTAAATATTTTGTGCGGGTTTGCTTTTTTACTCTGTGCTTTAAGAGACGTTTGCAGCTCTCCAGTCTTCTCCCTCTTTTTATCTTTAAAAATTAAATATTTTACTAAAAAAATGTTTTTTTTCCTTTTTTTTTATACATATGTATTGAAAAATTTATCTGTATTTATTTATATATTTAAACGTTAGACTTAAGACAAGTACTCGTATAGTAAATTGTTTCTCGTCAACAAAAAGTTTTTAGAAAATCAGTGAAAATATTCGGATTATTCCTAAAGCGGGCAGAGTCCATTTTATTGGTAAAAATACAGCCGTGGGAAAAATTTTCCCCTGAAGGGTTCCCTCTGCAAAGCCAGCACCTCCTAGATACAAGGCCTGGCCACTGATTTGTGATGTCACTATTAGTAGGGAGAAATCATCCATCGCCTACGGAGCTTCTCTGCTGCATTTTTTTAAATACTTTTTGTTATTAAACTAATTATACTCTTTTTTTTACAGATTAAAAAAAATTAGTAAACTAATCATATTAAATTGTATTTCATGTACTTAAAACATGAGTAAATATTAGTTTTCCTATTTAAATAATAATTGCAAGTATATGATTATCCATTACTACGAACGCATTGCGTTGAACATAAACGCATTTATTACATTGTAGCAAATTATAAGAGCCTTTTGTATTCGTATATTTCTTTTTTTACATAACTATGATTATTTCTTAATTTTAAAATTTATCTTCTTATTTTTTTTTCAGAATAGTTACAAAGAGGAAAATAAAATTAGAAATAGTTTTCAAAACAAAAAAAATGACATACAAATTTAAAAGCAGTAACTTTATTGGTATCGCACGTCAAGTAGTATTAAATAAATTTCAAATATATTTGTAGATAAATCTACGCCTGTATAATTATAGATATATACAAGAAAATAAATATATACTTAAAAATAGATTAGACAGTTTATTTTGCTGTTTGTCTGTCACTTATCTTTCCTTAAATTTTTACTTTTTCCCTCAAAAGTAGTTAAATATGTTTTAAAACTTTATTGGTATCAAATTAATAAACAAAAGTTTGCTGTCTGCATAGCAGCATGAAAAATTACCATAAAAAAGTTGACAAAAATATTTTTTTATTAAATCCATACATATATGATTACAGATACATATATACATGAAATTAAATATGTACACAGAAACAGATTACACAGTTTATTTAGCTATTTATCAGTTACTTTTCACTGCTTAAAATGTGTGTGTTTCTATATTTTCTCTCCAACAGTAGTTATTCAATTATGCATTGTGTTAAAAATGTAGATTAAATGTTTTAAAACTATTGGTATCATGCACAGTAATAAGCAAAAATTCTTCACTCTTTTCAATAACAGCATTAAAAATTACCAAAAAATAAAGTTCCTTTAATAACAATATAACAGGTTATCATAAAATAAGTTAAAAATATATGTTTTAGATAAATTGTACATATATTAAAGCATAGATATATACCTAAAATAAATGTATATATAGAGAGAAAATATAATACACCCATATATAAAAATGTAATTCATTTAGCTAATAAAGTAGGTATTTTTTTCAAAGCAAAAAAAGAAACAAATTTAAAAACAGTAGCTTTATTGGTATCAAATACAATCACAGCATTAAGAATTATTAAATAAATTTCAAATATATTTTTAGACAAAAATCTATACTATAAAATTATATATATATACAGGAAAAATAAATACATACATAAAAATAGATTATACAATTTATTTAACTGTTGTCACAGTTACTTTTCTTTCTTTAAATCTTTGGTTCTTTTTCTTCCAAAAGCAGTTATACATTGTTGCAAATGTGAAAATTAAATATGTTATAAAACTTTATTGGTACCATGCATAGTACATGCATAAATTCATTTGAATTTATCAAGCTAATCGATATTTCTGAGGCAATTTGACGTTGATTATTTTGTTTAAGGAACATATTTTCATAATCATTAGAAAGAAGTTTCTGAACTATTTTATAGTTGTAGAGCACTGCTGTAACAACAGCTAGAGAAGGGCACAATAAACTTCCTCTGTCTAAGTTACGTATTAAATCAAAGTTAGAATTTAGTTCAAAAGATTTATTAAGAACAAGTGATTTGGAACAAAAGTCGCATTTTAATTTTTTAAGTGCTGCTCTAGCACAAACACCAGCTAAATATGTTAAAACAGGTAGAAACGGCTGAGCATCACAAAAATCTTTTTCAGATAGTGTAATATTAAAATTATGCAATACTGATGACTCTCTAAAGGATTTTCATTACACGAATCTTCCAAATAAATGTCTTTTAAGTTAAGCAGGCCATATGCGTTTGAAACCAAAGTTAGAGGTAAAAAATTTTGCATTCTTAGTTTAGCTTCTACTTCATAAAGCTGTCGAATTGATATTAAATATTGAGAACCTGAAAGTGTTCTATATTTCCCAAAACGACTTTCTAATGCATCTATTTGAATTTTTCCGGGAAGAAAATATTGAAATTTTAATTCATTAATGCAATATTTTGACATTTCAAGTAAAGCGTATGTGGTATGAATAAAAGCAAGATGTGTTTCTTTAGTTAGGGTGCCAGTAGTACAATTTTTCCCCTCCACGAGTCTAACCATGACAAAATTTTACGCAAGAATTCACATATTAGGTTGTCTGGAGATAAAGTAATTGGTTGCTGATAAGGATCAAGCAAATGTTGTCACTTTAAAAGTGTTTTAACATTAACTATTTTCCACCATGTACAAATTAAAGAAATAAAAGTTGATGTTGTTTCATAACTAATTAGTTTATGTTGCTCAACTAATAGTTGAAGCCCCTGAATAACAAAATTATTAAATACCTTAAGCACAAGTTTCACATGCCGCGTTGCGTGGTTATGCATTCTTCATCACAACACGGTTGAATTAAATAACAATAAACATTTATTAACTTTAGATTAAATGTGCAATTAAGAGGTAAACTTCTAAAAACAACAACACATGGAACCAGGCACACTACAATAATAACAGATCAATTCAGTTCAGTTTTGGAGTCGTTATGTTGAGCTGTAAGGTCGCTGCATACTCCCCTTCCAGTGTCAACGATACCTAGTTGGAAGATGAACTTTGCGACCAGAACGTGTAGATGGCTGGGTAGGCGTTGAAGCTGTTGGATCAGATTCCACAGTAGCAGGTGTTGAAGCTGTTGCATTAGGTTCCACAGTAGCAGGTGTTTCATTCTTGGTTTGAGGTAGTTGCAAGTCCTCAGTGTTAAGAAAGAAGGCAGGTTTGCATCTATCAATAGATACAGATACCCGTTTACCATTGATGTCAAGGAAAACACTTTATCCTTCCTTTGTAAGACTTTGAAAGGGCCATCATAGGGTTGTTGAAGTGAACGACGTAACATGTCTCGACGAAGAAAAACATGTGTTGCTTCCAACAGTCCTGGATGGATAAAAACTGGACGTTTGCCATGGTGTTTTGGTGGTTTAGGGTGAAGTGATTGCATGTGAGACTTAAGTTTCGAAACAAAATTCACAACATCATCGTCTGGCTTGAAGAGTCAAACATCTCCCCTGGCAGTCGAATAGTGGTCCCAAAAACTAATTCAGCTGGGGTACACAGAATATCTTCTTTAAGAGAAGCTCGTAGACCTAGTAAGATGATAGGGAGTACTTCTGTCCAACGCTCAGTAGCATGGCATTTGATTGCACTTTTCAATGGGCGGTGCAATTCTTCGATCATCCCATTAGCTTGAGGGTGGTATCCAGTTGTACGACACTTCTGAACACCAAGTAGTTTGCTAAGAGCTTTGAAGAGCGAGGACTCAAACTGCCTGCCCCTGTCGGTTGTGAGAATTGCAGGAGTTCCAAAGCGAGACACCCAAGAGGAAAAGAAGGCCTCAGCCACAGTCTCAGCAGTTATGTCTTTGAGAGGTTGGGCCTCTGGCCATTTCGAAAATTGTCAATCATTGTCAGGCAATAGGTGTAGCCATTTGATGGAGGTAGAGGTCCAATGAGATCCAGATGAACATGATCAAAACGTTGGGAAGGTTCTTGAAATGATGAAAGAGGTGATCTAGTATGACGATGAATTTTGGATTTTTGGCAAGCTAGGCAGTGTCTTGCCCACTTAGCTACATCTGATGAGATTGATGGCCAAACAAAACGCTGCTTCATCAAATGCACTGATCGACGTATGCCAGGATGAGATAAATTATGCATAGCAGAGAAAACATCTTGGCGATGCTGTTTTGGGATGTAAGGTCTGGCTGTGCCCGTTGATAGATCACACATAATTTCAGTAGACGAATTGGGAAAAGTTACCTTTTTGAGTTCCAAGGAAGTTCCAGATGCTATTAGGGTGTGAAGCTCCTGATCAGTCTGTTGTGTCTCAGCAATACAGTCATAGTCAATTTGACTTGGGAAGGTGATTGCAGAAACACGAGAGAGAACATCAGCAGCAATATTGTCAGATCCTGGAATGTGTACAATATTTGTGGTGAACTGAGAGATGAAATCCAGCTGACGGATCTGCCGTGGAGAACACTTGTCACTTTTTTGCCTAAAAGCATAAGTGAGGGGCTTGTGGTCAGTAAACACTGTGAAATCTCTAGCTTCCAGCATATACCGAAAGTGTCGGATAGCCGAGTAGATAGCAAGGAGTTCACGGTCGTAGGCACTGTAAGACTTTTCAGATGAAGTAAGTTTTCTGGAAAAGAAAGCCAATGGCTGTAGTTCAGAGTCCACAACTTGGTGAAGTGCACCTTCTATGGCATAATCAGAGGCGTCCACATGAAGAGCAAGCGGGGCAGAAGGTGAAGGATGAGCAAGAAGTGCAGCATCAGCAAGAGCTTGTTTACACCTCTGAAATGCTGTAATTGCCTCAGAAGACCAGTTTAAAGGCTTTGAGTCCTTCTTACCTTTAGAACCTTTTAAAAATTCACTTAAAAGATACTGTTGTTCAGCTGCTTTGGGCAAGAAACGTCTATAAAAATTTAACAGTCCTAAAATTTTCTCAGAGAGCCAACAGTCTCTGGTTGTTTGTAATCAAGAACTGCTTGAACTTTGTCAGGCAATGGCTTAATGCCATCAGGAGTGATAAGGTGGCCAAGGAAAATGAGTTCAGTCACACCAAATACACATTTAGAGATATTTAGTTTTAAACCATATGAGCTCAGTCTTTGGAATATAGTTCTTAAGTGAGAACGATGCTCCTCAGCATTTTCTGAGTAACACAAAATATCATCCAAGTAGACAAAACAAAAAGGAAGTCCTCTTAGTACTTCATGCATGAATCGCATAAAGGTTTGTGGTGCATTCACAAGGCCAAAACACAAATGGGTATATTCGTAAAGACCCCATGGAGTTGTTACAGCTGTCTTAGGAATATCACACTCAGCTATAGGGATTTGGTGGAATGCCTTAAAAATGTCTATTTTGGAAAATATCTTCTTGCCATGTAGTGCATGAGCAAAGTCATTCAAATAAGGCATGGGGTAGCTGTCGAACTCAGTAACAGAATTCAGCTGCCTGTAATCCCCAACAGGTCTAACTGTAGAGTCAGATTTGGGCACAACATGAAGAGGAGAACTCCAGGGACTTTTGGAAGGTCTAATAATGCCTTGAGCAAGAAGAAATTCAAATTCTACCTTCACTGCATCATACAGTTTAGGTGTAGCCTTCTAGGCCTGGCAGTGACTGGTGGGCCAGTAGTAATAATATGGTGGACTGTGCCATGTGATGCTGATTTGGAAATTAAATAAGGGTTGCTGAGGTCTGGATATTCCGATAAGATGTTTTTAAAACTGATGTTTGCATCTACAGTGAGGATTGAGGGCTGTACAATATTTGAAAAAACACAAGAAGTGAAGAGAGAAGTTTCCACATCCACCAACCTTTTTTTCTTAAGGTCGATTAAAAGGTTGAAGTGCTTTAGAAAATCAGCACCAATTATAGGAGATGATACATCAGCAATTATGAAAGTCCAGATAAAAGGTCGCCTCAGACCCAGGTTCAGTTCTTTACGGACCATACCATAGGCTGGAATTTTGGTATTATTAGCAGCAAATAAGGAGAAGTTAGACTGAGGTGATTTATTCATAGTTGGAGAAGGTGGGATGACACAGATTTCACTTCCAGAGTCTATGAGGAATTTCTGGCCAGACATGCGGTCTAATAAAAATAACCGGCTGGTATGTTGCGAGGGCACTGCCATTCCAGCTATGACAGAGCTTACTCGTTTTTTTTTTGCACAAATGCACAAGGTGAAACACACTTGCGGGCCTGCTCTTTATAACGGCGATGATAGTAGCAGATGCCACTTCCTTTATTGACACTCCTAAAGCGTGAATGTGATCTCCGGCGGTCAGAACTATATCGTTGGTGGCGAGAGGAATTGCGCTCTCTTGTCAGTTCAGCAACTTGTAGAGACAGCTCTTGGATCTGCCTGGCGAGAGAGTCCATGGTTGGCTGAGCATTGCATGAAGATGACTGGGATGGTGGAGGAACAGTTTTGGCCGCACAGATAGTCGAGGATGCACCAACAACCTCAGAAACCTTATCAGCGATGATAGCCAGTTTATCCAAAGGCTCTGAGGATGCAGATAAAACAGTCTGGATATGTGGTGGCATTCTTTGAAGCCACAAACTTTGCAGAAAGTCATCCTGGAGTTTGCCATTAGACAGCTCTTTCATTTTTCGCAACAGGTGGCTGGGCTTCTCATCTCCTAGCTGAAGGTCAGTAAGCAGTTTCTTAATTTTTTGAGTCTCCGAGTCGCTAAATTGGGTGATGAGCCGCTGCGAGAGAGTGTGATATTTGTCACTGTTCGGAGGGCTTAACACAATGTCCGACACGTAGGAGAGAGTTTCAGCATCCAGGTTCGCAACCAAAGCAGAATACTTAGTATCATCACTGGAGATACCACTGAATGTGAATGCATGGTCGCATTGCGCAATCCATAGACGAACGTTGGATTTCCAAAACGGCGGCAGCCGCAACGCAATACGAGCGACTTCAACGGTTTCACTAGTCATATTGTTGAATAAGCAGGAAGCGAAACGAATCTCCGAGCAGATGCTTCAAGTGGCCTTGAGGAGAAGGAGAAAAAAAAAAATCTTTCGCTACGTACTGATCATCCGTAGTAGAAGAATTTGTATTGCATTCGCCAGAGAACAGAATAGCTTACGTGTTTTTAAGTCCAAAAAGGGGTCACCACTGCCGCGTTGCGTGGTTATGCATTCTTCATCACAACACGGTTGAATTAAATAACAATAAACATTTATTAACTTTAGATTAAATGTGCAATTAAGAGGTAAACTTCTAAAAACAACAACACATGGAACCAGGCACGCTACAATAATAACAGATCAATTCAGTTCAGTTTTGGAGTCGTTATGTTGAGCTGTAAGGTCGCTGCACACATTTTGATTTTCAAGATTTGTTTGACATAAAGCAAGACATAAAGTTAAACCATAAGCAAACTGTACGAAATTATTACTTTCTACGTCATATAGTTGTTTAAGTGAAGAGAAATTTGCTTCTAATAATAGAAACTTATTATGATCTTCAAAATCTGGAAAATAAAAACATTGACCTGCATTTTTTTGATAAATCCAATTGTTACGAAAATAAAGGATTGGAAAAATCAGAAGGATGTGGATATACAATACTCAATTTGGGAGGAACAGAAAAGTTTGACATTACTTTTCGATTTATAGAATTATTGTCAGAAACTACACCTATAACTTTGAATCCTATACCATCAAGCTATACAACAGTTTTTTTAACAACAGCAAACAATTTTTCTCCGATTTTTTTCACTAGCATTATATGAACTACTTTTTTAAGAGGAGAAAGAAGACTGAATCATGAACACATATGCTGAAGTAGCAGCTTGTTCACTGTTATATGCCATCCCTAGAATATTACCCCTTTAAAATCTAAATATGGCTTTAAATGGTTTTCGTCAAGCATCAGTATGACAGTTTTGTCAACAGATTTTAGGATAGATTTAGGATTTAGATTTTTTTTCCATGTATGCTAGAAAGTTTTCATTTGATTGTTCTGTTTGAGGGTTAGTTTTTAAAGATGTACAAATTTTGCGCAAAGTTCTGGGATGGGGAATATTGAGATATCCTGAATTTCTTAAAAATTTATAGGCATGAGGTGATATGGATTGTAAAACACACATAAAAAAACCATCTTTTCAGAGGAATATATAAAAGAAAACTTGTTACTAGTTAAAAACTTGAGTTGGTCAATTAAGAAAGGGATTGCAGTTTTTTTATCATCATCTAAATCTGAAAACATACTTTCTAAATGATTAACAATAAAACTAAATGCTGTAGGAAAATCATGGGAGCTTTTCATTTCTATTCTGAGAGCCAGTTCGTGTAATATTTCATTCACAACAATAGTATTATTAACTTTTACAGGAAATTTGTATTTACCAAGTTGATCTATTTTTGTTTGACCTGTGTGAATTGTTAAATGTGTCTTTATTTATAATTACTGGTGCTTTTTTTTCGAATTCTTCCTTGAAAATAATGCTTGCTTGGATTGAGCGTTGTAAGTGTTCATTTTCTAATCTTTGCAGTCTCTGCTCAGGACATTCACGAGCAGGATTTCCAGAGTTATAAAGATATGTGGGGAAATCTGTAAAAATAGTTAGCACAGCAAAATTTTGTAGTTTGAAACCCTTTAAGGGCACACATATCTTCTATCCAGTCTTTTCATTGTAAATTTTGGTGTATCTTCGTATTGCATCAGCCGAAAAGTGTAATTCACAAACCTATAAAATTAAATATATATATATAGTTTTGCATCAACAAAAAATATTTGTTAGAATTAACAAAAATTTCTCTGATAATTTGATTTTTTTAAATGAAGTTAACGAATTGTGAGGTTAATGCTGAGTCATGTTTATCTGTTTTCAGCGTACTTTTACAGCTTTATTTTTTCTTACTTTTAAAGTCATCCTAATAGTTCAAAAATCAGCTAGTTTTTTTGTTGTTGTGAATGTGTTTTGCATTTTGTATCTCACATCATATTAATACACAAAATGTACAATGAATGGTTGCTTGTGTCCATATTTACATTGACTACGAGCTATATATCATAATGGGTTTTCTTTGCTAACAAACTATTAATACTTAAGGTCCGAAAAGGAATTTTTATATATTCTGAATTTTTTTTATTGGATGATAGTTTGTGGGAGGAATGTTTACGAAAATTAAAGAAATGTTTCTTTGATTTTTACCTTCCACACACAAATTATCGATTTCTAAATTATTCATAATTATTTGCTGTTAAAATTTAATGTCATTTCTTTCTTTAAATTAAAATTCAATATTTTTAATTACAAAAAGGGTAACAATTTTTAGAAATGATTACATTTAATCTTATATGTTATCTTATTTTTTTTGAAGTACATATCAAATTTGCAAAAAAGTTTATTTCTTGAAGCCTGTGTACATAGAACATTAGTTAATATATAAAAGTTTTAAATAAATGAAGAGAATTATCTTTTGGTAAAAGTGTTTTTTTCCCAACTTTTTTTTTAAAAAAAATCACAGTGGCTACTTTTGAAGTATGTATTTGTTTATCCATGATTTAACTATTTTCCTTTTTTTGAACAAATCCTTAAAATAGTTTAATTCCTGAAAACTCAGTATTATGCATGTAAAGGTAATTAAGGATGTGAGTATATGATTCATATGTATGTCTCCTGTGATGAAAATTGAATTTTTTTTACAACTTCATGAATTGCAAATTTTATAATTGTATGGCTTACCAATGGGGACATTAAACACTCTATGTGACGCATTATAAGTGTCAGACATTTGAAATAATCCTGTAATTTTGGTTTGATTTATCAATACTGTAGGCAGTTCTTAATTTTTTTCCCTTTGTACTTATATGCTACTAGCTGGTAAACCTGTTCTTCATACAGGTGTGAATTTATATATATAAATAATGTTATGCAAGAAATTTCTCCCACCCAGGACTTCATTATTTAGAAATGGTAAATAACAATTTTCTAAAAAATATATTATATTTACTTGAGTTTACTTACCTACACTTAAAATTCAAATGAATATTTTATTTCACTGTGGAACAGTTATTTGTTGAAAATGAACTTTTCGTTTACACAATGTATTGCGTATAAATACTTCATATATATTTTGTACAATATTATGAAGCATTTAAAGATATTTGAAAAAATGTTTCTAATAAAATAACAATCCTATCTTTGACTGTCTGCTTTACTTAATAATTATCATTTAAAAATGTTTGGAAATTTTTTTAGAAATGATTGTATAAAGTAATAAAAGAAAATACTATTTCAGTATTAAGTTAAAGAAATGAATAATATAATTTTTAAGAAATATTCAATGTAATATGAACTTCACCTTTATATCTCGGCTACTAAATATTATGCATGGATATGCGACACTTGGATCACAAACTCAGATTATTAATGCAAGTATGAACTAAATTTTTAATATACATTACAAATTCAATAATTTTTTAATTGCCTTTGTATAAAGTGCTTATAACATGTTGAACAACTTGTTTTAAATAATTGTATAATATTAAGGAATATTTCATCAGAAAAAATGCTATAATTTTCACAAATTCAATTTAATTTCTTATTGAATTGCATACTTCTTTAAGATATTGTTTAATTATCTCATATTAGATAGAGTTAATATGGAAGTTTTTGATTATAATAATTAATATTTATCCTTTGATGAAAATGAATCTTATTTTTATAACACAATGAATTGCAAATAAGATAGAAACAATTTAATACAATATGGAAATAAATAGTTGCATAAAATTTCCATTCTCAATTTCTACTAGTTATGTCTCTTGACCAGATATTTATGTTTAGCGTTAAACACTTGAGTTCCATTTCATGCAAACTTAAAACTTACTTGGAGAAATGTATTGTGTCATTTTATTTTGTTATCACTAATATGTATCTAAAGTATCCTTTTATTTATAATTATACTTTTAAAAAAGAAATTGATCATTATAATACATAAGAGCCCAAAATTTGGCTTTGAAACATATGTCACACAAAAATATCAGTGATTTTGGCCAATTAACCTCTTAACAATAATTTTGAAAAAAAATTCTCTGTAATTCTCTTCGATAAATATCATAAAATTGATCAAAGTACTCTTCTTAGGTTAATATTTGCAACAACTTTATTCAGGACTTATATCATGAGACTTATTTTTGCAAAAATATAAAATAAATCGAATCTCTATAATGATAAATTTACAAGTTGTGCAAATACCAATAAATGCATATTTGTTATGCATATGTAGTAAAAAAAATTGTATATATATGCGTGAGACAGGTTTTTATACCATACAGTCAAACTCTGAAAAACATGTGTTAATTGATACCATGCAAATATATTACAATTTTTATTTTTTTCTTTAAGAATTATGAATTCAAAAATGACTTTTTTATTTTGGTCACGTAGGAGTGTGAGCATTACTTTTATATTTAATATACGGACACAAATTTATATTCTACTATATACACATTCTAATTTAAAAATTTTAATGCTACACATTACCCGAAAAATGACAACTTTATCGAAACAATTTTTTTTTTGCATTTTCCTGTAGCCCATACTATTGGGAATTTTGGCCCCAAATTTCAGATCTAATAACCAATTAGTTTTTAAGATATTTGAAGTTTTCTGAGTATTGTCAGTCACTAAATTTGGCAGCTGAGGGGGTGTGGTTAGTTTTGGTTTCATTTTAAAGCATTTTTCCATTTTTAAATTTATTTAATTACTAATATTTTTAAAGAAAATCGATACTAGCAGAGAAGTGTTTATTAACTTCAACTTTCACTACTAAAATCGTTTCAATTTGTTGCGTATCGTTAAATAAAGAGCACTTTTGGGAGTTCCTCACACCTCGGGCATTCCTCTTCGGCACGGTCAAAGGAAAAGAGGTTGCTTGTCATTGGTAGATGTGGAATGACGTCATTATTTTGGGTTTCCTGGTTTGCGTTCTAGCATTTTTCTATGCCCTAGTGGTTCATTGAAACATAAAAGTTTTGTCCCCATTTGGGAGACTGTTTTTCAGGCAGTTTTTTCTTCCATATCTTGAGTATAATAGTTAAATTCCCTTGCGTATGAAATTTTCACTGTAAAAATTACAGTCGGTGCTTTTTTTTCATTCACGTAAATCAAAATATTTTTAATGGATTCAATTTTGTAGAAGAAATATATATTTGAGCTTAGTAAATGAGGAACTCAATTACAAATAAAAAAAATTGTTATATAAGTTTTTAATAATCCATTTACTGTGATTAATAATACTTTGAAAATGAATTACATGTTTCGAGTTTTATCCTTATATGTAAGAAAAAAGAAGTCACTTATAAATAAAGAAAATTTATGTTTTTTTTATAACATATATTTATTGGTAATATTAATGTACATTTTAAAGCTAAATGAATTCGTTCTTATATCGGAATGAATTTGTACAGGCAAGTGATATTTTAAATTATTAGCTTAATTTCATTTTTGTAATTAGTGATTTGTTTTTTGTGTATGGGTGAAAGATTCATTTATTCACATTTATAAAAAAAATTCGTCTAATACTGTTTCGTTTTAAATTTTAGAATTAAATTTACTGCAAAAGTTTTATCTATTATAAACTTAACTATATAAATAAACTCATACTTAAATTTTTATTTTATATCTTTAGTAAAATACTATAAATAAAGAGATTCGTGGCTATTATATAAGAAACACCTCACTGTTCTAACTTCCACATCACACCCATATTATTCGTTCAAGTTATCATCGACACATTTATTCACATAATTCTCAATTTTTGCAATTATTTTAGAGGTTTTCTCTTCTAACATGCTCACACATATAAATCTTCATTCAGGGTTTAAATCAAAAGTCCTGAAATAGAGTACCACTTGAATCCCTTCATCAGTGGTTTGTTATAGAGAATAGTTTGTTTTTATAACAGGAAAGTATGATGAATAAATGGTCATTATTGGAATTTGGTTTCATCTTAAGAAGTATTTACTGATCTGCAGTAGCGCACACAGGAATTTTTCAAGGGGGGTCCGGGATCGAAAGTTCACCATTCTTGTATCATGCTCCTTTTGATTTTGTCGATTTTCGGGAACAAAACACAGTAAAAAACTAATTTTTGAATAAATAATTAGCATTAATTAATAAAATTAATTAATAACAAGTAATTAATTAAATTTTACGTACTATCTATATATATAAAAATGTTGTGTTGGTTTGTGTATGCGCGCATAACTCAAAAAGTTCTGCATGGATTAATCTGAAATATTGACACAACGTTGCATTTGTCTCCGGTCAGGATCTTATGTACTTTTTATTTCGAAATTCTCTCTAATTTTTTTAAAATTTAATTTATAAGTGATTTTTTAAGTGTTATGATGTCATATGATGTCACGATTCGCTCTGAATGCGAAAATTTAAACTTTACGCTTAGATTTTTCCAAATTATTGTATAACTCTTCTATGGTTATGTTTATG